>JAEAOA010001723.1:392500-432500 GCA_016746295.1 Potamilus streckersoni | reverse complement strand
AAGTTACAGCCAAGTATTTTTTCTGTCAATGATTTGATGGTATAAAGAGAGAGAGACATAATTCCAATTCATCAACGATTATGTTGTCTATAATGTAAGAATTATTCATCGAAGATGAATATATCATGGAGATGTCAATTTTATTCAAAGATAAGAAGAAAATACTAACAAGTACATTGTGCAGGGAGTCCTTGTATTGGTACATTTTATTCTTTTAAGCAAATTAGACTAAAATAATATCAATGGTAACAAGTCGGTCTTTATCTATACTACAGTTGAGTGAAAATAAAAATCTGAATAGATTTCTGGTAGATATCCCTCTATCCATATGCTATTGCCTAACAATTGCGTAGCATCACATTTTTACTCTTCTGGCCGTTGTGTGAAATGATGTATTCTGGGTCGTTGACCTAGAGTTACCCAATAAATTTTTGGCTTGTCTTGACCAATTTGATAGTTTTCACCTGCGATTTTCGTCAGTGCAAGTCTGAATATTTACCGGAAGTAAAGATGAACACAGAAAGGCAAAGCTATATTCGTATGCGTTCACTTTAATTCAATGTTTTAATGCATTTATTCAAAAAATATATTCTCATCTATTTGCATGACTTTACAGATCACACGATTTATACATATTAAAATGGAAAACAAACTAGTAAAACCTACTAACTAAAAAAACTACATTGTCTTGCCTTTGTAAATTTCAGGGCTTTTACTCAATTGTCCAAACTTAGCCTACCACACCAATCACACCCCACCTCCATACTCGTATTCGCCACCACCCCAGAGAACGACTCAGGCGACCAGATGAAAAATCCATATCATGTATTAGAAGTCCTCCTTCCAACACTGAAATTTTTTTAAGTGTAACCGAAAAATATTCCAAAATGTAATTGAAATCTTTGCACATCTGATAAACCCCTCCCATGGACCCTAGAAGTAGGAGCTACGGATGACATCATATACGCAAATTGCCACCATAGTGGCAACACAACTACAAAGTTTCGCTCTTTTTTCACAAAAATGTTCGGGGGAGATATGGCAAAGGACAGACAAATGAGAGACTTACAGTCGGATGTTCAGACGGAGATAATTGCAATATCCCCGACAGTTTTAAAAATGTGACCTTGTCTCAGACAATAAAGTGTATGTTATTCGGGGTTTATAACTTCCTAGATACGGACTTGTTTGTTAGATCCATATAGTTGTATGCCCTATGGCAAAGTATACTCGGTAAGTCAGCTGGTTTGCAAATTCAAACTACGTATAGGCTCTTGTGCGTATTTCTGTGGAAAACAATGACGAATTTAGAGTGTTGTTTGATAAAGTTACTGATTGATAACATAACACATTTCCCGTCGAACAAAAACTAAAACTATTTTCATTGTTCTCGTTTCAAAATTAGTCAGTTATTTCACACCTAATCCGCATAACGATACACAAACCAAAATCTCAGATAAGGTTGCAGTACTAAAGTCTCTCTCTTAAAAGGATTAGACCAGACGTATACAAACTCTAACACGCGGGCCGCATGCAGTAAAATTCTATACATTGTGAGGCACGAGGCCGTAAAGGCAGGGATATTTTAATTAAAAAAAATAATATGCATTTTAAATAATGTGCATGATCAGTGATAAGGAAACGTCCTTGCAAGTGCTCCCAGCGACCATACCGTTTTGTTTTGGTTCCCAGGCAAAATCGTTTGGATGACCTTGGTGTGGACGAAATTCTGTGATACAAAACATTTATGCAAACATACGCTTGCATTAACCGGCTCTATCATTTATTCTGCGAAAAAAAAGTGGTGTTAGGCAAATAGAGAGCAAACAGAATGGGAACTTTCGCACAATGACTTCAGTCAATACTTATTCCGGTTCACGTTTTTTTTTTCTGTCATTAAAAGAGTGAAAGGAGTTGTTGTTGACTACATACAAGCACACGAAAGCTTACACGGTCGGGCTGTGTGACATAGTTCTTTTTTGATGTGATGTGATGTGATTATGATTTTTAACATAGCTTTAACAATTTCTGTTAAAGTTAAATTTAAAGTTAATTTCTGTTAAATTAACGATGTCTGGAGTGTGGCAGTTTATAGTGATGTGTAGCACTGAGCTTCATGACGCAGACATGTAGCATGATGTTCCACCCAGTCACATTATCCTGACACCAGGCCGACCAGTCCTAACACTAACCTCTTAATGCTGAGCGTCAAGCGAGGCAGCTGTTAGTAACATTTTTGTAAGTCTTTGGTATGACTCGACCGGGGATCAAACCCAAGACCTCCCGCATCCGAGGCATCACATCACAGATTACACAGCTAATCGGTACTCTTACGATTTATTAATTTATGATTATATCAAGTCCTATTGTTAGTCGAATGCTAGTACGTTGCAGGTATAAGGATTTATTTTGAAACAGCCATGTTGTACGTATTACAACAGAAGCACCTAATTATATATTTATTGAAATCGTACTTTCTTAATTAATACTTATACAGTCACGCTTCTTGTAAAACTGCCAAATAACCAAAAAAGTACCGTCAATATTATATATATATATATATATATATATATATATATATATATATATATATATATATATATATATATATATATATATATATATATATATATATAGAGAGAGAGAGAGAGAGAGAGAGAGAGAGAGAGAGAGAGAGAGAGAGAGAGAGAGAGAGAGAGAGAGTCCTACCGTTGACAGCAAGCAGTTTCGCATATTCAGAACATGTAACGGCTCTACCACTTTGTATTAATTAGTCTTGTCACTGCTTAGGCCAAAAAAGACTGATCGCCTAGCAGACAATATACAACATAATCATGCTTTTCGTATCAACATTCAAAATCACTTAATGTATAACAACAATTCAAACAATTCAGGAAATTAATGCATTATACTTGGTGACGCATACCGATTCGTTTGTATTAGCGTAACTTCCTTTTCCAATGAAATGACTGGCGAATAATATTTACTATTATGATTTCTTGTTTGGACCGACCTGAGCGAGTAGTAACGTTGCTGAAAGGGTCTTGCAATTTCGTAAAGACTGCGTATAAAAAAGTTGGTTTAAAGTGTGTTATACACAAATCTAGAAAAACACTTAAGCAGTCAACTCAGTATTATACGGATAGGTTTAAAACACGCCTTCCTGTTCAGGAATCCGGCATAATAGAATGTCTTATAAGAAATATCATCTCATCTCTTTTGGAATCTTTCTCTTTTCCCCTCCTCCCACCAACACTGCCACAAAATACCACTAATACTGCTGCTACTACTACTACTACTACTACTACTACTACTACGACGACGACGACGACGACGACGACAACAATGACGAATACTACTACTACCACTACGCTACACAGTACCATAGCTAAAAGCACAACTTTAATCTGTGACGTAGTGATAATCTTATAATTCAATGGCAATTATCGATAGCTGTCACACTGTCTATACAGATGTATAAGATTTTATGAATTATCAT
This sequence comes from Potamilus streckersoni, assembly GCA_016746295.1. NCBI lineage: Eukaryota > Metazoa > Mollusca > Bivalvia > Unionida > Unionidae > Potamilus > Potamilus streckersoni. Next base: position 429,001 of record JAEAOA010001723.1, on the reverse strand, counting down.
AAGCGTCCCATTTAAAGTACTACGAAAGTGGTGACCAAGAGTTTTAGACAGATTTGTCACAGGTCTAAAAATATTTACCAAACAATAAGCCCTTTTTATTCTTTCAAATGTTACGGCTTTAGATTTGCGAGACTTTATGCATTCTAGAATGCATCTGCCCACGTTTCAAAGGTAGTGTATGAGCAGACGAATCTTTCATCTGCTACACATAAATTATTACCTATAAAACATTTTCCACAGAATACTTTCTTTTCTTATCATGAAAAGTGTCTCTTTATGTGGAATACAGCAACTTGTTCGAAGAACGATATATAAGACACAAGTCCTGAGATTATCCAATGTAAGCTTTATTTTAAATCATATTCACCTGATAATTTTTTTGTCTTTCCTGCAGTCTTTCCACATTTTGCATGTTAAAAAATGCAGAGCACAAAACATAAAACATCATTGCTTAATATTTTGGACTCGGTGTGTGTGTGTGTGTGTGTGTGTGTGTGTGTGTGTGTGTGTGTGTGTGTGTGTGTGTGTGTGTGTGTAAGACAGCGAGAGAGCTTTGTTTATCAGCAGAAAGCATGCCAATAACAAGATAACATACCTGTGGTAGCTAGGCTTTATCGCATGAGAGCACATATAGACAGTTATCGGTAGCGTCTTTGCTCCAGCCAGATATCACAGGCGCTACATTCGATCTACCCACCAACAAACCATCTTTTGTGGTGAAATTCATGGTAAAGTTGGAAAAATGTTGGATTTCCACAGCTGAAATAATTGTGTGACCTTATTTTACTAAAATAAAACCAAATAACAAGAAACTAGTTTTGGACAAAGTGTCCGTGGACCATTTAAGGTATTTAAAGACTTATTTAATCGACCATTTAGAAATTAATCTTATTGATTAAATCTCGGAGTTTTATATATAACTTATCGAATACTTTTGAAGTAGCATGAACTAATCTTCACACTACTCAGTCCAAATGAAATTAAGGTTTGGCATACCTCAAACCTCATACCTCAAACCTCATACCTCAAAATTCCTCTTCAGGCTAAATAGCAGGGTTCCGATATATTGAAAAGAAGGTAAGGGACTTAAAATTGTATTGTTAACACTCATGGGAAAAGGAAATAAACACAGTTGTAGCTATCCCATAATGTGATGATGTAATGATGAAATGGACTTAACTGTAGCAACTTTGTTTCGACCAATTTTAGGAATTCATAAATATTAAACGAACAACCTGCATCAGAAACTTTCAAAATGAGCACTTATTTCCAAATATTCCAACACGAGCAAATACAAATCTACAAAGACGTTGAAACTACAGATTACACACATGTGAAATAGCATCCTTACATGGGGAATCAAACAGGAATGGTTGAAAAAAAGGAAATTAAATACTTGCTGGAGAATGATTTCATAGAACCAAGTAAAAGTAAATGGAGTTCTCCATGTGATCTTTTGATGAAACCAGATGATAATTTCCATTTGTGCACTGATTATAGAAAAATGAACAGTGTGACCAAAACAGAATAATTTCCAGTGCCAAGAATAGATGACTGATTAGCAAAATTGGAAATGCAAAATAGTGAACAAGTTTGATTTTGTATGTTGAATAAGTCTCTCTCTCTCTCTCTCTCTCTCTCTCTCTCTCTCTCTCTCTCTCTCTCTCTCTCTCTCTCAGTAAACAACAGTAAACAATTCAACGAAATACATCTCTGATGTGAACTGCGATCACGTAGCCATGATATAGATCACTGACATGCTATGAAATATATTCGCCAGGTGTTTGTAGGTGTGTGAGAAACAGACTGACAGAGAGAGACAGTTAATGAGAGAGAGAGAGAGAGAGAGAGAGAGAGAGAGAGAGAGAGAGAGAGAGAGAGAGAGAGAGAGAGAGAGATTTAAAAAAAATCGTACCAAGTTTATTAACACAAGTGCGCTCTGTCCATGGCGAATCGAACTTGCAACTTTCGTTACAATAATTATTACCCTCTCCGACCTTCTCATATCTGGGATCGCACTCTAGTTGGTCTTATACACGGGAACCTTGTCTGTTTTTTTCCGATTCTTCGCATTTCTAAAACCCTCCCTCTGGTTTTGGGGCAAAGCACATGCTGAAAATATAGGAAAAAAGTTTCTGGTTTGTTTTCAGCAACGTGAGTCCTAATTAGGGTCATTATTAAAAGGATTACAGAACTTTTTCAGCAAGATAATGGTAGGAATAGTCTACAACAAACCAAATAATGGAAATAAATGGATTAGTTTGAGAATCGGAACCTGATACCAGGTAAATCAGTAAGTACGTCAGTTAATCAATAATGAAAAATACAAATGAACTTAAATGAACTAAAACCTATTCATAATAGATGGTCATGATACTAGTTAGTTTGACCTTTATCCATGTCATCTACATGTATTCTGATACTCAAATATTTGCAGGGATTTACATGTATTTACATAGGTATTGTTGCATATAAATTATTTCCCCCGATATTATTTAAAGGCATAGGGTCATAATAAGAGGACGTTAAGACTACTACCCAACACTATTTGATAACAGCCATCATTATTTAATGACCTTAAGACTAATTTCCAAAGTGGCCCCGAGTGGCTGAGTGGTCTAACGCGCTGTCCGTTACGGATTACTGCAGCAATACCTACGTAAATACCGTAAATACATATAAATCCTTGCAAATATTTGAGTATCAGAATACATGCAGAGAAAATGGAAAAAGGTCAAACTAACTTGTATCATGACCATCTATTATGAATAGGATTTACCTCTGTCTGCGTGGGTTCGAGTCTAAGATTCGGCAAATATGGATATTTGAGATAGCTTACCAGTAGCTTCTCGTGGGTCGGTGGTTCTTTCCGGTGATTTCCCGGTTTCTTCCTCCACCATTAATACCGGCCGCCATGAATAGCTTATCGTGTGCTGAAAAATTGCGTTAAACCCAACAGCAACGACAACTAATTTCCCATAATTATTTATCGGTAATCGATGATAATTTCGTGACGTTAAGACTTCTATCCTCAATATTTAATTCATTGTACATGAGGAAATAATGCTCAAATGAAACATTATACATTAGAAAGCTTAGTTTTTGTAATTTTGGGCGAAATATATGTTCATTTGTATGTCATGATAATGGACACTGACAAAAAAAATCCTTAGCCTGTCTGCTTAAACTAACTGCATGAATTGTGGTTCGCATAATTTTATATTTTTCATATGGAGCTATTTTACTCTTAAATTTTCAAGCAACGGTACAGATGAGTGCATAGTTGATTATTTAAAGTGTATTCACTGATAAAGGCAACTGGAAAGTTAGGCATAATACTTATACCATTGTGATATATAAAAAGGTAAACAACGTGCATATACATTACATGTTCTATTGATATCAATGTCATTGAACACTAAAATTAGAAACATCACATCCATTTCTCAGTTGAAAGAGAGAGAGAGAGAGAGAGAGAGAGAGAGAGAGAGAGAGAGAGAGAGAGAGAGAGAGAGAGACTATCAATCGGTGTCTACATTTCTTGGCTTATACTTCTTAGCCATTGACAGTAATTCCATCGATATCAGAGTAAAGAGACAAAACTGCAAAACAGATGTGAAGATAAATCAATTGATAGAAACCATTTCCTCATATGCATATCATATATATATATATATATATATATATATATATATATATATATATATATATATATATATATATATATATATATATATATATATATATATATATATATATGCATACATCCACAGCGCGTGTTTGTGTTTGTATTTATTCGGTGTTTATATATATATATATATATATATATATATATATATATATATATATATAACAAAATTTGAAATTGTGAGGTTTGGTTAGTGTGGTAGGGTGTATTGGTGGGTAGGTAATTTAGGTGAAAAATGTATTTTGCTACTACTGCTACGTGACATAATGAAAATCTCTCACATCATAAAAGAACCCACATAACCTAACCCCGCCTATGTGAAATAAATTAATGCATGTAAAAATTGACATTACATGTCTGTCCAATGGGACACAAACTTGAACAGTTTTTAATTTTAATATTATTAGTGATAATTATAAACGCAATCTGCACTCTTAATATCATAAAATAGAACCATATAACCGTATACAAAATTTAGCTATAGACAATTAACACAATTCGCAGTTATGAATAAATTACAAAACTTAATAGATATGCATAACATTACCCATGAAATTTCAAATCTCCCAAAAAATGTAAGATACAATTCAAATAAAAAATTTTCCTACTACTGTACTGGAATTTACACTTTGAACCAGTATATAATAATTATAAAGTTTCTCGGATAATAAGAATAAAATCCCGATTTACTTGTATACAACGGCATTATTTGATAACTATTTAACACTTGAAAATTTTAATAAAAACAGATATGAACCCTTTCAAGAATATAACCTTGTATATATCACAATATTTCTGCAGTACTCAAAAGAACTGGATCAAAGTAGTAGGAAACACCTAGGTTTTAAATAAATTAACATGTTCTGTCTAGCCTCAACCGGTTCAGAAGTTTTTATTGGCTTTTAACCGATTTTAACCCTGACAAAGAATTTCATGTCCTACAAATTTTATGGACGACATTATTTCACTTGCCTTCAAATCTACAACAAAAAAGAATTATACCACCTGTCTTCAATATTTTATTAAAGAACTTTGTATACTTCCCATTTTTATAAATATTTTACTAAAAGTCCTGAGCCAGACCTATTCGATTAATTGTAAGAAAACAACCTAGATAACTCGTCTTAAAACCTGTGCCATTGTTGGATAAAATTTTATGGAAAGACCTGGTCATCAGAATTTCTTGAAGAGACCTCGGACATTGGTTGTCAAACTTTTATGAAAACGCCTTGTCAAAAGTCTTCAAAATTTTATGAAGACACAAAGAACTCAGTACAATTATCTAAATTTGTATATTAAAAAAAAAACACGGGACACTGGTTGTTAAAATTTGCACTATAATCTTGAGCCACGATAGACCATTCAAAATTATGAAAAAAATATGCCACCTACACTTACTATACACCAAAAGGCATATGATAAAACGTCAGCTTGTATCACATCATTGTATTATTTTTAATTCACTATACAGTTAATATACATTTTGTAGAGCCTAACAAAAAAAAAATTATATAAACAATATTAGACTTCAGATTTTAAAAAAAAACAAACAAAAGTCAACCAACATTATTGATGTCCTGTAACTCAGTTTCACGCAATAAATATTTAAAGCGGGTCATGCAAGCTAATAAAGAAACTAATACCCTAATACAATGTTTTGTACATACACGCCAGTTTTATATAGGAAACATTGAACATTCATGATAACTATGCTTTAAACCCCAATTAGTAATAATTAATTTTGAATAAATGCAGGACACAGTGTGATATGTTGGCAAATTCAAAATGTTAGATATTCATAGACAATGTTTGCTAACTCTTCAACAGTTTCTCTAGAAAGCTATTTACAATAAGGACAAATTTCTTTTGAAAGATTTCAGATAATGTTATGAAAATCGAAGAGAACAGAAATGGTAGCATCTGCTCCAAAGATGACAGACTCAGCCATAGGGAATGGAATATAAAACGAAAACAAAATAGACGTGTTTCATATTCACTATGTTCAGATACTGTTGTCCACAAGGGCGACAACGTATTTGCTCAAAAGAAAACAATGAAATATTGTATAAATAAATTATGTTAGCATTCTCTTCAGCAGAAAAAATATAAAGAAGTAAAGACAGCTGTTAAAACGATGTCATGAAAATAGTAACAACAATTATCAATCTTAAACGCAAAAACTACATAAACATTGGGATGTACAATTGTTACATCAAGAAATCGATATACACGTAACACAACACCATTTGACAAAACTTTCAAAGAACTCATGCCAAAGTGGCAGGAATCGATCCTCAAAGGCACATATATTTTTCAGATTGTTCCCATTTAGCTTCGTACACAAATGTTTGTATTAAGTAATTAATTATTTTTCCAAATCAACTAAAGATGTTCTGTTGAATTTACAAATAAGTTCCTGGCTAGTGAAAGCTTTAAATTGGTCTTGAAACAAAGTTGTTGACACCCAAGGTACTGAATGTCTTAACCAATTTTTTTACATTGGGAAAACAAAACGCAATTTGGCAAAGACCAAAAATACAACAAGGTGTACGATATCGAAAGTAATCTTGATCAAAGAGCATGTAAAATGTGAAAATATCGTATAAAGCAACTCGACGTCCGCTGAAAAATGACACCGCCACTAGCCATAGTATCGATTCTTGGATTGAAGCATTACAATTAATTGACTATGAAATGAAATATAGGTCACCAACATGACATTAAACAATGTATCAACTTCTCTCAATTCATTCCTGCAAAAACTCCAATAAGCATAAACAACAATAATTCATCTTTGTCTTTCAGATATGTCTGATGAATTGTGCAACTGGAACAGCGACTGGAAACATTTTGCAAGTAAGATATAAACAACTGTGGACTCTTACTGAAGAGATGAATTAGCTATCGTCTTCGTAATCCCTTGTTAGAGTATACCAATGATGGCCACTCTTATGCGTCACAATTCTTCTAGTCAAAGCAATCGTCAGGAACCCGTGGAATATCATCCCTGGATATAGGGTGACTCCTCGGAGTCAAAAATTATCGAACTATGACTAATCTGTTTTATTTACCTTCACGTAGTGATGTGTGAGAGTAATCGAAGTAGTAATGTGTTCCGTTTGATGGCGTATTCTATCAACTTAATGACTAACATCAAAGAATCTAGACAGTATGTAGGACATGTGGATTTTTACCAAAGTGGGAAGCGATATCAGCCAACGTCTGTCCTGACATTCAGCCAACTACCCTCTACGACATGAGGAAGTCTAATAATCACCTTTGCCTGGTGACTTCTATCCAAAATTGAAAGTCGTGTCTTTCAGATCAATTGTATAAACGTTTATTCAGTATAAACGTCATCAATCATATCCTCTTCATAACTATTGATTAAACCTTTCTAGTTTCATTACTTCAAAAGATATGTTTCTACAGACACGCTTATTCCATGGTACACATACTACATCTGACCTACTTTTCAAACCCGACTTTGGCTCCCAAACTATCATTCTTGACTCTGGTTTCTATGTTGCTGATTCAGGAAAAGGAAAGTTTGTATTATATTAATATATTGCTTCTAGAACAGAATCATCCTTTTCTTTTACACTAAATTTCTAAATATGTAAATTGAACATAAATTCAATATATTTCAGCAAAATCGTATTGATTACATTCATATTCTAACGATTAATATTTGCAGAAAAAGCCATTTCATGTCTTTTTTGTCCTGCCCTCAAATGTTAAAGTTGGCTTATGGCTTTCTGGGTTAAGTCTTTGTAATTCTAATGTTTTGCATTATCTTGCAAGCACATAATACTTTAGGTAGTCAGGCGGTTTTCTTCTCTATACCAAATCTGATGTTGGATTTGTTTCACATGCATCTGCAGTTTTCTTAGACTTATTAGATAATATGTTTGGTCATCCGATAGAGCAGCTTTGGGTGTATTCGTACTGTCCTAAAGAACGATAATTTTTAGTGGTCTGATAAGTCTCTTCTTGCTGTTATCATCGATCCTTTTATGTCGATAATTTCACCTGGTTTAAGATTAATGGTGGTAATACGTTGTCTACTTTTCTCGTCGCACCAGACCGTTGTCTCCAACTGTTGAATTCGATTTCTAGTTCGATCTGAATAGATATTCATTTTAAATTTCTCATTATCTATCTTTTTAGATGTGATTAGATTTGTATGTTTTGGAGTTTAATAATCATCTTTCATATGAATAGCATCAGGGCAGGAGTTTTGTTGGCTTTTGCATGAGGTGTTCTGTAATTGAGCAACTTTATATTTCTTGTTTCCCAAGTTTATCGCTCGAAAGGAGTCGTTTTTATTGTTTTTCCAATATTTTATATAAACCATTATGCTTTGCCATTTGCGGGAACCATAAATATTTTATTTTTATGCTTGAATCCAGTGAATTCTGCAAATTTTGCAAACATGTGTCCAATAAATGGTTGTGTATTACCCGTCTTATAAATTCTGATATTCCAAGCACTAAAAATATCTTGTCTAACCGGGATAACTGCTTTTGTGGACGAGGAGTTAATAATTTCAGTGGATGCATACACCTAATAGCCATCAACAATTACGACAAATAAGAAAATGTAGACTTCATACAAGAGAAAGACTTAAGTCCATGCTAATTTGACACAAAAAATTAACAGATAGAACCGTCATTCTTAGCATCTTCGCTAGCCAAGGTTCCGATACGATAACCCTGTCTACACTTTGGCTGACACAACATATATAATGGTGCTTTGTACCAGTGACATTTTTGAATTTCATGAGTTGCCTCCATTATTATGTAAAGACAACTAACCACTAGTGTGGTATATTGTATATCGGTCGAAAATGGTTGGAGCAATTGATCTAACGATGACACTTTGGAAGTTTAACATCGAAAGTATGACAGTGTACCCGATGGAAGTATTTACATGTGTATTTGAGTGAAATGTATGCACACAACACGGACAGGCACTGGAAAATCGCTTATTTATCAGTCCATTCAACTTATGGGCTCCGCTTGTCTCGATCATTTAGGTACAGTGTTCAAATTGAACAACTCAGCTTTGATTGGATTCGGTGACTTTCTGCTGCATCCAATGAAATTCACAGACTTGAAGGACAGAAATATCTGCTCGATACGCCTAATTGTAGATATGGTTATCGGAACATTGGCCAGCGAAGATGCACTTTTAGTGCATCCACCGTTTGCTTCAGCGTTGATGTAAGGCATGGTACAGACCTTTTACAAAAATTCTGTATTTGTCCATATGTAATAGAAAACCATAATTTCTCACAAGGAAGCTAATGTTTTACTATTTCTTCACAACCCTAATGTGATACTTGTATTACTCTGTTTTGTACCCGGTTCTGTGTTAATAGTTTCCTCTCACAAAGTAGGACACCGCCATTTGTAACTGGAGCTATCGTGATTTCACATTCAAGTCTGTCAAATGTCTCCAGAGTTTTGTTTTGTTTTGTATGAATTTTTCCAGTTTCCAGTTTTTATTGATGTGATAAATATTGTATGCCAAAGTCATCTAAAGTAGCCAACTGAATTATTTGGATTGCCATAGCCTTGTGTATGGCGTCAACGGATATGAATCGAACATAAATATCAGCAACTTTAATGGGATCATATGATATGTAATCTGCTGCGTTTATTGCAGCTGGCTTGGAAACTAGTTTGGGATTGTGTGCTTCTAATTTGTCAACGGTCATATCTAGAAGCCTGCACGAGAAGGGGATCGTGATCCTAACTATTGAAAATGGTTTCGATGGGTTAAGAGCAATGCGTTCATGATCACTCATTAGAGTAAATGTATGACCAAAAATGCTACAGATAAACGTTTTTAAGCTGAAAGCATTCGTCATAATGATTACTAAACTACATTATTAAGATTAGATTCCTTCTTCTTTACTAGTCATCCGATATTGATCGTGTTACACTTTACTACGATGTTCGATTTGATAGCCATACTAGTGTTCTCTGGTTAGGATTGATTTGCTTTAGCTAAGTAGAGAGCAGCCAGCGACACTAGGTCTTGTTCTTGTTCTAACCATAATGACATTAATACTGGTTCTTTATTTTCTCTACAGTGTTCTAGAAGCAGTGTTACCGTCCTTCTGCTGAACCAGCAGCCTAGAGACCAGAGATACAGCTGTTATATAGGCAGTCAGACGAATCCTAGAGACCAGAGATATAACTGTTATATAGGCAGTCAGATGAAGCCTAGAGACCAGAGATATAGTTGTTATATAGGCAGTAAGATGACTCATAGAGACCAGAGATACTGTTGTTATATAGGCAGTCTGATGTAGGTGTGACAAGAGGTCAGTTATAGTATTATGTCATAGATTAAACATGTGTTTGTAGAAATAAGTCCTTGCCCTTTCACTACTAAACAAACCTTATAATGCTATGTAGTTTGCATCTGGGACAAGAAAACTCACACTATCCATTTGGGGCTTAAAAAGTCAAAAGTCAAGGTCACAGTTACTGAAAGAAGGAAAACTGATTCAACACAATACGTTCACTAGTGTACTTCGACGAAATGACGAAGGGACTTTCTACCAATGCAGCAGCAATATAAAAAAAAAAAACTATACCTTCCGACAGCCAACTTGCGTGTGTGTTAAATATATGAAAAGAAACGATACTGTGTTTAGTGTATGCTTGGGAGAATGTAGGTTATGTCCCATGTTCTTAAGCACCTGGTCACAACTAGTGTACTTCATTAACATTTCTGCATTCCTTTAAAACTGTGAGCGGGGTTAATTTTTGAAACAAATCAAGCTATTACATTACTGTGATTGCATTAGATTGTAGAAAATTGTAAAATAGCTACTGGTTTTGATGAGAAACAGCAAGAATTCTTTTAATGAAAAAAAAAAACTCCAAAGAGAGTAACCTTGTATAACAGGAAAGTAAAGAGAAATACTATTCTGTTAATAGCCATCGATTGGGACTGACGTTAGCACTTATATCTACAGGTCTCTGTTTCAAACACTAGCTTACGTGAATGCAGTACATACAACGCCTGCCCGATCAAAAAAAACTTTATGTAATCTGTTTCTACTCATTACAACGAAAATCGTACATTACCAAACAGTTTATCCTCAAGTAGTTGCAGTCTGTTGTAGTTCAGGAGCAGTATAAAATACATGCAGAATTTACGCCTAATGCGCATGTTGTTTGTCGGCTGTCCTTCCTGCAAGAATTGCTCTCTCTCTCTCTCTCTCTCTCTCTCTCTCTCTCTCTCTCTCTCTCTCTCTCTCTCTCTCTCTCTCTCTCTCTCTCTCTCTCTCTCTCTCTCTCTCTCTCTCTCTCTCTCTCTCTCTCTCTCTCTCTCATATACGAAATGTAGATTTCGTGTTGGATAAACGCTGCAAATGCTATGCTCATCCTGATTCTATAGAATATGAACAAAACAAGCACATCTATTTATATTCTTCTTATTGTAAATGCAAATCATCATCCTCTTAGCCAACATTATCATCATTGCCGTCATTATCATCGTCATTATCATAACGTCTATTTATTTGATAGTGACAATCTGATAGACTATTCGCACATGTCAATGACTCTCAAGCAGTTTACCCACAAGTCTGCATTTTAACGACGTGGAAGAAAAAAAAACCTCATTAAAACTACTTCATTTTGTTGATCTTTATTCTTATACAGTTTGTCATAGAAACGATACATATGGGACAATTAGACATTTTGAAGCATTATATCACCGAGAGTTCAATGTACTGGTTTTGAAACATATCTGTGTTTGTTCATTTAATAGTACAATTAACTTAGATCTGATAATCAATATGTTGATGCAAATGAGAAAAAAGAAACGAAAGATTTTTTGAAGGTCCCAAACCGGCCTCCTCCCAGACGTAGTATTTGCTGGTTCCATAAAAACAAAAATAATATTAAACACGTACGAAATGCGGTTTTATCAAACAAATTTTCAGATGAGAAGATTGACTGGTGTGGCTTCTCTTCGTTATGCTCTCTCTATGTGAGTAAGTACCAAACTTCCCATACATGTTTCATGTCAGGACCTAAAAATTACGTAGCTTCAACCCTAACGTAAATAACATAGCTCTAACGTTAACATAAATAACGTAGCTCTAACCTTAACGTAAATAACGTAGCTCTAACCGTAACGTAAATAACGTAGCTCTAGCCTAGTCGTAAATAACGCGGTTCTAACCTAAAAGTAAATAAATAAGCTCAAACCTTAACATAAATAACGTAGCTATAACCTTAACATAAATAACGTAGATCTAACCATAACGTAAATAACGTAGCTCTAACCTAAACGTAAATAACGCGGTTCTAACCTAAACGTAAGTAAATAAGCTCAAACCTTAACCTAAATAACGTAGCTATAACCTAAACTTAAATAACCTAGCTCTAACCTTAACGTAAATAAATAAGCTCTAGCCTTAACGTAAATAACGTAGTTCGAACCTTTACGTAAATAACGTAGCTCTAACTTAACGTAAATAACGTAGCTCTAACCTTAAAGTAAATAACTTAGCTCTAACCTTAACGTAAATAATGTAGCTCTAACCTATTCTGTTTTCGGAAAATAGTATATAACTACTGCTTCTAATACAACCTTCTTACCCATGTTGGTGCCATAGTTTTCAAAGTATTGAAGAGAGACTTAGAATATTTTTGAGTGAAGACTCTAAAGAGAAGGAAGAGTAAACGGGTTACGATTAAGATGTTATTGAGTATAAGAACCAAACTATTCGTCACATGGTTCTGTTTTGTTTCGGTTAAAATACCTGCATCATAAACTTTCTATAGGTAACACATGTAATTAAAGTTTATGTAATTGTCAGTTGCGCGTGGCATCATGCAAAGGAAAGGTGCAACGAAGTAGATAAATGCATTGTCATGTGATTTTCACTACACTATTATACGGTTTCGTCACACATAACCAGTAGCTATCGTCATGTAGCAAATACAGGCGACCATGTATGCTCATTGCAAATTTAAATTTATGAAATTCGTTAAATGATTTTAATTAAGCGAAGAAAACCAAAACTAAAATTAGTCTTCTGTTTTCTGAATAATGCGTTATCTAAACACTATTTAAATTTAGTAGATCGTGAGAGTGCATAGCTAAAGTTGTCGATATATGCACTCCACTTTTGCAATACGAGTCAGTACGTTAAATTCATTCTAGTATGTGGTTCAGAATAATAAGGTACTTTTTATTTTGGTGGGCAGGTGGTGTGGGGTTCACAAAACATTTATTTTTAGATGCGTCCATATTGCGATATTGGTGTTATTAAATAAAATCTGATAGTACTCGAGCCCGCACAAGATTTTCAGCTTCATTAAAATTGAAAGCAATTAATGTGTATAACACACTTCATACAAAATTACTTCAACACTACATATATGACGTTTCTATGTGTATTAGAATAAAAATTACAGTAACGACTTATAGAACGGATGCATGGAAGTACGAACAAATGTGATTCTATTCACTACACACTTATTAGTGCAGAAGTTTAATAAGAGGAAGGATTTCTTATTGTGGATGAAAAACAACTATAATTACAATCCCGAACACTGCATTATAGATAGCAGGTATTAAAATTACACCTTCCTGTAAAAAGTAACAGTATTATTCAACTCCAATCTGCAATTTTTCTTTTCATTCAAGCAAACCTTGCAAACCTGTTAATGTCTATACTGCAGTTTTTCTAACAGTTGAATTTTTTAAAAATACAGTACATATATGAAAAGAAAACTTTTTTAAAACAAAGTACCTCGAAAAAGTACCATAGGTGGAAAACACTTTAACATATTTATGTCTCCATCCACTAACTGTTATCACCGATGCGACCTCTCTCCTCTCTCAACGTTTCAGCCAATCATATGCTTACACTCCATTGTCGTGGAGTTCTCGGTAAAGTTAGGGATATATGTGGGATTTCCCCGTCTACAATAATGTACGAGCTTCAGTTACGAAATTTATCTTCCTTATAGTATGTACGCACGATACCTTTGAGAAATAGCTCTACGCCCAATAAATATTACTTTATATCTGCACAGAATGTGTATTGCGTTCAACATTTCCTATTTATTTGTGAAATACGATTCTAAATAATCTGAATATTATGCCCGCAAAGTCAGTGTTGGTGGTGGCGGGTGTATTCCAAATGTATGAATTGGTGATGGTGGTGGTTTGTGTATTCTAAATATAATTGTGTACTGCATACGCTTTGACATACAGCATTTATGCAAGTAAAAAGTATAATTCTTCATGACAGTATTTTCAAATATTGCCATAATGTACATAAAATTGCAAAAGACTTTCATACCCTTTCTAGAACAAACAGCCTCGTTTTTATTGCTAAAGAACAGAGCCTCGTGTTGATTGCTAAAGAGAGAGAGAGAGAGAGAGAGAGAGAGAGAGAGAGAGAGAGAGAGAGAGAGAGAGAGAGAGAGAGATTCTTGTTTAATGGAACGGTGTTCTTTGTTAAACATTATTAATCTTGGATGTAAAAAAAAATGAAAGCGCATTTGGCGTAATGACTACGTGGTTAAATGTTTAGCGACCTTATAACGACTTCTACGGTAAAAGAGCAAAAATGTCACCTTCTCGCAAGTCAATAACTTATGCCCACGCGTGAGACCTGAAGGCAGAATTGTACAAACTTAACACTCAGAATGTTCGAAAATGGTAACTTTGAGAACATTTAACAACACAGAAATCCCATTCAGGGTTAAGCAAAATGATGCCAGTTGAATTTTTTGACCAATCTAGAAGTTTATGTACCAGTAGAATACATATAATTTTGTTGACTTATCACTCCTCTTGAAGTATGATCACATTTTGTGATAAACACAAAACAAGTTGTTAACGTGAATCTCCTGTTTTACTTTTTTTTATGGGTTTGGGTTCTGGTGTTGTTTTGTTTCTGTTTTCCTTTTTAAAGAATTCAGCAGCGTAGACTGTTACGTTTTTGGACATAATTATCATGCATAGCTGCATTTTCAACTTTATCTTATTAATGTTTAACAAACTCTAAGAAAGAATAAAGTTAATTTCTCCGTAAAGGAACAAAATAAGCAAAAATCAATGTTGCCAATGCTTATTGATATATGCTGCAATTCAAAAAGTACCTAATGCATTGTGATGTAATACGTTTTTTTTCCTCGCAATACACGGCTTTATTAATTACTATTTCTACAACTCTGTATCATTAGCAACCTTAGCGAGGTTCAAAAGGTGCGATTGCAAGCTGGGTGGATGTTGGAGTTCGTTGTAAACAGATTATAATTGGAGCTGACTATTTAAAGACAAATTTGATTTTGAAACCATCCCTGTTTTTCTTTGAATATTTCACGGAATTTCTTCAGTGATATAGAAATTAGAGATTTGGTGCCTTTTGTCCTCATTTTGCATCGGACCCGCAGAGCCGTGAAACCGCAGCTGACTATATCAACTGAGACAATGTTTTAGTCAACAACAAACTCTATATGGAGACAATTTTATTTTAGTTAACATCAAACAAAAACAGTACAAATCACATATGAAAATAAACCTGCATAAATCAATTACATCTGCTGGCATATTGACGTACACTCATTACTACAAGACCTGAAGACATTTCTGCGACGACAAGCAATTAATCTTACATCAACACCAACTACAAAACTGTTCACTTCAAGTACATAATTTATTAGAATTCTTAGTAATATACTGTTTTATTATAAAATTTCTTTGAGTTAATTGCTGATTCATACAAATATGTAATGATTTCTGAAACATAACTTTACTAACCTGAACTTCGCTTTTCTTCGTTATTTGGTTATCCATTACAATACTATTCTTTTTACAAACTAAAAACAGACACAATTATTATTGCCATGCTGATATCGTTGGCTCATTTTGCGACCAAATAAAATGCTCTTTTAAGATTCGAGTCAAATTATATTCTAATATTATGTTGCATTGTATGAAGTGTCGATCGTTTTAGAAGCATAAAAAGACACCGACAATACTACACTCTATGTCGATAAAAAAAACTCAAGATAAATAACAGTCGTCCTGCAAAGGCGTGATTTTACGTATATTTATCCGGCAGTGATTCAGTTAGCTCATACAGTATAACATCCTGCTTTTAATGTGTTCAATGGTTTCTTTTGAAATTTATCATGACAACTACATACATACATACATACATACATACATACATACATACATACATACATACATACATACATACATACATACATACATACATACATACATACATACATACATACATACATTCGTACGTACGTACTTACGTACTTATATATATATATATATATATATATATATATATATATATATATATATATATATATATATATATATATGGCATAAAATATAACAAAAGCATTTATCCATCCATCGATCCATTCACCTACCTATTTATCCGTCAAGTCGCCAATCCATCTATCCATTCACCTACCTACTCATCATGTTAAATAAAGATTTTATATTAGTGGATGTTGTCGTTAATAACACCATATATACAAAGTTTCACCCACAAATGAAAATTGCCATTTAATAAAACTTTGATTAGCACAAGAATCTGTCTGCATTAAATATCTAAAATGAAAATGGGAACTTAACTATACATGTTGAGAAATGTTTTAAATTTCACAACTATTTATTTTAAAGAGTGCCATAGCGGATTGCTTGATTCTTTTCTTAAACAAGAAAAAATATACATAACTCTCGTGATGTATATTTATGAAAGTGTCTTGAATTAAATCTATCCTATTTTTATGAGAGTATGTGGTTTCTTTTGTTTCATTTTTTCTTCCTTAAACGTGTTTTTACTCACTAAGAAACAATCATGCACGAAAGAATTAAAACTTTAATCGATTACGATGATAAATCAATCACAAAACAAGAACTTATTTTGAAAATTATGAAGAGACATAATGTGTAGGAAACCAAAGAAGATATGATAATTATAGAAATTAACTACATCTACCATAAGTGAAGGAGAAGTCTGTCTAATCCTTCCTAAGAAAGTTTTTTATGATTCCGATATATATATATATATATATATATATATATATATATATATATATATATATATATATATATATATAAGCAATTAAGAAAATGATGCAAGAGTGAGTGCTGTTGTTGTATGGTTTAACACCATTTTTTAGCACAAAATACAACATTGCGGCCATTATAAATGGCGAAGAAAGAATTTAGGAAAAAAAAAACAGAAAGAACCACCGACCCACGAGAAGCTACCGGCATGCTTTTTCACATACCCACACTGGCTGACTGGCCATCTCACCTATTTCTATGCTGGTTCGAGACTAGGAGTCAGCCAGTTACGGATCCGTAACGGTGGGCACTTTAGACCACTCAGCAACTGGAAGCGCCCAAGATTGAATGGATTCCCCGAGAGAGTAAATTTGTGTCCTATATTCATTCTTGTTCATGATGAATTTTTGAGCAAAAACTAAACAGATAAATAAACTGATGATGCATTTAGTTTTGTCTCCAAACTGAAGTCGATCAAATGATGTGTATTGAAACACCAACAGTATATCGAAAAAATAATAACTAATCAAAACTGATGAAACATGCCACATCCACACTTTTAACTTTGACGTCTTCATATCAATGGTGATGATAATTTTGCAAAGAAAGCATAACCTTAAATTTATATTTGAGATCCGAAAGAGATGGCATTAACATTTTTGAAAATGTGTGAGACTTGCCTCTTTTACTTTCAACAGGTAATCATGCATCATCAAAATGTATCCCTCCCTCGATGAAAATACCAGAAGTTAATAATAATAATAACAATAATAATAATAATAATAATAATAATAATAATAATAATAATAATAATAATAATAATAATAATAATAATTATTATTATTATTGTCATTATTATTATTATTATTATTATTATTATTATTATTATTATTATTATTATTATTATTATTATTATTATTATCAATTATTATCATCATCATCATTATTGTTGTTGTTGTTGTTATTATTGTCATTATTATTATTATTATTATTATTATTATTATTATTATTATTATTATTATTATTATTAACGATCTTTCAAAATGAAAATGAAATCACGTTTAGCAAAATATCTTCCCTAATATGTAAATGTACGACCAATTTATGACCTCAACATCTGACTGATATGATAATTCGTCCTTCCAATGGACACACATTTTTATTCAGACCTGTGCTCCGCTGATGGCATTCTTTTTTTGCCTGAAATTTTCAGATGATCATCTTTCATCATGTGGACAAAAGTTTCCCATAATGCAAGATTTTATGCTACAATAGTAGCTAACCTACAATGTTCTCTATTTTTATAAGCATAAAATGACTTTGAGACGTATTTGCCCTATTGTTTCTTTCTTTCTTTTTCTTTATTTTTATTTTTTTATTTTATTTCTCTTTTTTCCCAGTTGTCTTTGATTCGTCTTTCTTTCAATTTCCTTTACATGTTTCTTTTATCTTCTATTGTTTCACACGCTCACTAAATTATTAGCCATGTCATCATACAGACTTTTGCAAAAATTGCAATCTGGATGAACTTGTTGTATTTGATGCAAAATATTGGCATGATCCTGTCTCTGGTTCTCTAAGATAAAATACACGATTTCTCCAATTCTTAAATCCTTGTTTCTCATGAGTTCATACACATGGGCTCTTCGTTCGCAATGACTGGACCTGAAATAAACAATTTATGTGAACAAGAACACCTCCTTTTGCAAACATTATACATGTAGTTACCAAAACCATAATTTTTTTGTCAAAAACTTTATTTTTGTCATTTTACGTAGATTAACTGCAAGTTTTAAATTGTTTAATATAGATGGTTTTAATATTTTCATAAAGTCCATCTTAACATGTGTTCAATAACATATGCCAAGCAGTAACATTTGATAAAGACCAAATTTTTCTAATTTAGATTGTTAGAGAAACTGACCTTAAATCGTGACTCAAAGTCGAGCATGCATGGATCATTGGCTACAGTGACCGTTTTGGGATGGAGAGAAGGATGAACGGTAATATTAAATAACCTTTATAAATTTATTGTAGATGATATAAAAATGGTTTGTCATCGGGTAGCAAGGTGCTGAAGTAAGAGAGAACTCTATTAAATGATAACGCAGAAAACTGAAAATTAAACTCTATCTCGTCTATATGACAGTTCACACCAAATTTGGATGAAGGGCATTCTTGATACATAATTCATGTAAAGAATGTAACGGTAAAGTTATGATGTGGAAACCAAAGTCAAAAGGACAGCAGTTAGAGCGAAAAACTCTTCTATACGATGTGGAATGATCAAACTCGTTCAATCAGGGTAAAAACTTCCATTATTAGACGTGGAATTCTGGGGATCAAACGCGTTCAAGGTCTCATTGATAGAAAGCCACATGTTACAGTTGCTTGAAATCCAACGTACTTTGCTAAACATTTGCTATGGAACCAAAGTCTGGAGTACTAGCAGAAGGCATTACTAATGTAAGTGATGGTGGGCAACGCTGGAGATCAAGTTAATTCCAGACCTCATCAAAAATAAGCTGCATGCCAAATTTTGTAGAAATCAAAGAAGAATAACTTGGTGGGTATACAGTCAGGAGCCATAGCTCCTCTACATGTTAAAAAGGATCACAATCTTTCGTTCATCATGAACACAAAGCTGCATACAAACTCTTAAACATATATAGTACAAAGAGCAGAAAAGCACTATGTCCAAACAAGCTAAACCTGGATTTCGCGCTGTACTGATTTCAATTAATACTAGTTTGTTACAATAATTATATCTATGAAACATTGCTGACAACTTACGTCAAATCTAGCCTTATTCATAAATAGATCTCTTTATAGACATTATCATTTTCTTGTTTCGTTCTTATTTATTTCAGACTTTGTCATAAATCTCAGTTATTTTGCTTCTTCTTTGAAGAAAATGTAAATATTGCTCACTTTGTGTGTGCGCATGTCGCTGATTATGTGGGGTTCTTTTAATTAAAATTATTATTGCAATGTCCTCTGAGGATCTCCTTGCTTTATGTTAAAACATAAGAAAACGTTTTTATTCCTCTCTACCATTGCATACTATTGTGTCTACCTCTTCTTATGGAATACTCATACACACAGAGAAAATGTCTTATGTGTATGCAAATTTGTCTTAATGTGTACAGACTGTTACGACCAGATATCTTGAAGCAAAATAATTAGGAATGAAGTCATGTGAAGAAGGCAGTGTAACACAAGCCTTGAAATATCGTTACTTTGCATAACTACATTCTTAATTCTTTTGCTTCAAGATATCTGGTCTTAAACGTATATGCATACAGTTACCCCATTTTATTGTATTCTACTTGTAAAGGTATTTTAATATACACTTCGAAATCAGCATATGTCTACAATGCCTTGGTAGTATGTGATGGCAATAGCGAGTAACTTCATAATGTCTTACTGGGGACGTACCATCCAGGTTTCCCAGAAACACGCAGACAAAATGACACCCAGGTAAGAAAGCCACCTTCAAAAACGGCAAAAGCTACAGAGGAATCTATTATATGCAGGTTGATTTTAAATCGAATATATGATGTTGGCTTTCGAATCATGTGGTTACGTGACTAATAAAGGTTGCTGTTAAAGCATGCTTGACTGATAATGTTCTCGGCTTACTAGTCTTAACTCAGATTATCGACCTATTTGTGTACTGACAACATGAAATTATGAACCAACATTGTACATTGTACATTGAATCTACAAATGAAAACACCTGCTTTGAACCGCTAAGCCTGAAAATCGGACCAAAATAGGTGGAGCAGTTTTCCATATACCATCCTATTGGATATTACTGTGCAACCTGGGGTTGTTTGAAGGAGGGGAAGACCAAAGTTGTAAAAGCTTGCTGTCAAACGTCATATAGTATGCTGCTTCAATAACGTTCTCTTTTTTTGAATTTCAATTACTACCATACATATCAATTTTGAATTGGCGAATATGATTACGTAAATGTGTGAAATCTGTAAAGCGTAACGAACTCGTTATATGACCCCAGGTTAGGTCTGTGGATCAGAGGTATATACTGGAATGTGATCTAATTTATGTTTGAACTTAACTGTAGAGAGCGCATCGTGTATAAAAAGTGGAATAGCTTGTGCAATCAACGTAAAATAAAGGTTTAAAGAGACAAAAATTATTTTGACTCGTACCTATGACCGCTCCCAAGTGCCTCCATCTCCTCGACGACTTTTACGATGTCATCGCAATAACCGTTTGCGCCAAGTTTCTCCCATTCCAAAATAAGATCTCTATGCGCTTTTTTGGCGCAGAATTTTGGATCTATAAAACAAAAATGTTTAATTTTTGTAGAAATGGATAAAAAAAAACCTCAAAGAGAATCACAGGATGACATATTTGAGAGGTGCAATTAAAAGCCATCTACATGTAGCTATTTTTTGTAGCTTTTGTTTCTTAAGGACATGTATGCGAGTATGCCAATAAGAATCCATTGCAGAAGTTCGAATGTTCCCATTGGAGGTCAACCTACTTTTGACTTTCGAGCTTCATTATTCTGTCCCGTAATCTTAATCGACCAGATCCGTTCAAAAACTTGTTGGATATAATAGTTACGTGTGTGTATATATATATATATATATATATATATATATATATATATATATATATATATATATATATATATATATATATATATATATATATATATATATATATATATATATATATATATATGGGTATTCAAACTCACAATTTCCCATTTTCACAGTCTGAAGTTTCAGATAATTTGTTTGTTGTATGTATACATTTCTATCATACTTCAATCCATTCTGCTCTAATGACTTAGTGCGATATCCATCATAACTAAATTTCGAAATCTTTATGTTGTGTTGACCCAACTAATTGTATAAAAAAATAACAATGCTACTTAGAACGTTAAACCGTAATGTGGATGCACTCAAAGTCACTCTATCAGAATACGCAGTAGTAGCTGCAGTAAACACTAGCAGTATTAGTGTGACGATGGTAGTAGTGGTGGTGATGGTGGTGGTAGTAGCAGTTTAAGAATAATTAGCAATACTAGTAATAGTAGTGGTGGTAGTACTAGTAGTGTTGGTAGTAGTAGTAATAGTAGCAGTAGTAACAGTAGTAATAATAAAGTGGTAGTAGTAGTAGTAGTAGTAGTAGTAGTAGTAGTAGTAGTAGTAGTAGTAAAAACAATGATGAAAATCTGCCAATAGCAGCAGCAGAAATAGTAATAATGCAGAGGGAGAGGGGAAAAACAAAAATCCAAACACAATGGTTGTAATAACAGTCTAATAGTCAAATATTCCCCACCTCTCATAAACTCCTTTGAAAAAGTCTCCTGAACATCACTCTTGTCATTCTGATATGCTGCACTATCTAAGCCTTGAGGTGGATATATGGATGGTTCATTCCAGCCAGTGGTGGAACAGCTGTCCCCTTCAGGACTAGAACGACCCACATTGCGTTGATCTTTCATTAAAAATGTAAGTCTTAGATGTCGAAGTTAATAAATGAAAATATTTTGGCTGTGTACACAAACAATCGAACCAAGCATCTAAAAACGGATTATAAGTAACTAGAAAATTCAAAAAATAGAACTATGATTGGGCAAAAAAAGACCAAACAATTGTTTGGAATAACCAGAAATGAATAGTTCTATAAATTAAAAAATATAAATGCCGTATTTTATTGAGAAATGTGTGTGACTTTTAAAATTTAAAAACAAATTAATACAAGTTGGGCTTTCAGTTTATCTCAATAACACGATACTTTCTACCAAGATCATCATACTGGATTCATTGAATGAAGTCGAAAGTTTTTAATTAGGGTTTAAAAAAGTTAATGAAATATAAATACTTCCAGTCAGTAAGTTGAAATATAAAATAAAATAATACTTACTGTCAATGCTGGTTGGGTTCAATGTCATGAAATCTGTAAAAGATGTCAAGATACAGTAAGTATTAATAAAAATCATTCAAATGACCGATATATTTAAATCACTTACATCCACCCACAGAGTTCATGTAAAATTAAAACGTGCACACATACACACAAACGTACAAGCACAGAACCAGAGTAAAGCTATAATTTGAAATGCAGTTTATTATTTTGGAGGACCAAGGATTTGTCTAGATTTTACTTTTTTCAGAACACAAACATTCAGTGAAACAAAGTCTATTCTGGTTTTCGAAGATTGAAAACGCGTGTATATCTGTGAAGTGTGCGAACGTGTAATGGATTTACAAATCATTCCTTTATTTTGTGTATTCGGGTTAATTATAAATTTGAAATGTTCAAATTCGACTAAGATAGTACACACAGTATTGTATGCGATAGATTTACAGTTTGCACTGAATGGTACCGTTTCGACTAAATGCAGTCAAACACAGCATTAACATACTGTTATCAGTCGTGTGCAATACTATCTCGACTGAATGAAACAATTGTCAATCTGAAATACCCCTTGTTTAGGTAGTTGTAAAGTTGGCATATTCAAGATGTGATGGTAAACCAAAATTATTTATTTTATCTGAAGCTCTATGTTGCCTTAAAATAATCAACATTCTCACCTGGATATAAACGGAAACTTACACATATACGAACAATAGCAATCCGCATAAATGAACTTCTCCTCTCTCTCTCTCTCTCTCTCTCTCTCTCTCTCTCTCTCTCTCTCTCTCTCTCTCTCTCTCTCTCTCTCTCTCTCTCTCTCTCTCTCTCTCTCTCTCTCTCTCTCACACACACACACACACACACATACACACACATCCTCGTTTACGGAGAATAAAAAGACGTTTATACAGCGAAAATTATCTTCACATTATTAATCGCTCGAGATTAGATTTTCAATGAAAGAACTGTTGGTCGGAGTGTGTTCTCTATTTTAAATTAATGCGAAGGTAAGTCTAATTGGTGAAAAACGAGTGATCTACAGTACCTACTGCATTACTTACCATATTTAGAGGTGTCTAGGGATGCTTGAGAATCCGAAAATACTTTTATGCGAGCCTTGTTAATTTCTGAAATTAGAGTGTTTTGAAAATACACAAGACATTTATACTGTGTCAGCAATGACATGATCCACGTTTAGACATATTGGGGGAGGTGTGAAACTGGGTTGCTTTTAAACCATGGCTCGAATTCACAAAAAATGTCACTATATCACCGCAGCTTAATAAGAAAAATAACTGATATTTTGTGTAACATATCTTTCTGTATTGTTGGACTTGTCAGATGAGCGTATAAAGTGCATGGATCCAGACTTTCAAATGGACTGATAAAGCGTAAGGTCCAAGATATGCCGAAGTAGCAATGTTTGTTTAAAGACATCAAAAATGAGAACGCCTACAAAAGACATAACTAGCACTTAGCACTTTAAAAATGATGTAATATTAATTGTTTAAAAAAGGAGCATATACGTTTCGAATAAACTATTATAAACTAAAAAGAATAATATATTGTTTGTAAACAAATTGAATATAAAATATTTTACTACATAACCAGTGCAGTCAAATGAGATGAACATTCACACTTTCGGCTACGAATAATGTATTTAATACGAAAATGCATTCAATGAGTCTTGTAACATTTTTTCTGAACAGTTGAATATGTCAAGGCTCTCACTCTGTGTGTTTGTGTGTGTGTCTGTGTGTGTGTGTGCGTGAATTTTCAAAATAAAAATATTTTTTAAAAAAACATACCTATTTCGTTCGTGATGCATTCTAAAGTATCATCATTTCCGCCAGGATAACTGATCTGGTCTTCGTTTTCGATTGGATCCTTTGCAATTCTTATTCTATTTGGTTCCTTCGGCAGTAATGCCTCCTTCGATGGATCAATATAAATGTTCGTATTTGGCATTTGTGTGTCCTTTAAGGAAGTCAACTGACCGTCGTCAATTTTTTCTAATATTACTATGGACTCTGGTATCGGACTCGATACTACCGTACTCTTTGGTTTCTTAAATCCTGAAGGAATAAATCGCTTGTGAAATACCTCAATACACGGCAATAATATACACTGGTGGCACACAAGTATTTAAATAGGTATGACTTTAAAAAAAATAGAGACATAAATAAAATGGCAAAAAGTGCAGGAAATAAGCGTCATGTTTAAGATCAGTATAGACTAGGGTATGACTTTTGCGCAGCAAAATTTATGACGTACACATTTTTTCAAAAAATAAGGTATACGAAATTTCAAAGTATCATGACGGAGCAAAATAGGTTGAGCAATAGTGTTTTGTGAGGGGCTTAGTTACTATGTTATATGATTTGCAACAACACCGAACACCTTTAGATCACATCAACTACTTCAACAAGTGCGTCAAATCGAATACCTTTCGGTCACTTCTGTTTGACCTAAAACAAACAACCTGAATATTCATCCTTCATTGTGGCAATCGAAAATACCCAGGCTTTTCCGGTTAAGTTGTCAAATAATCTCCAGTACAAGTCATGGCCTGGAACTATTATATGTGGAATTAATTTTGTTTACATGACACAATATGGCAGGATAAGGAGACAAAATCACTACTAGAACATTGTGAAACTCATCTGACTCGACACAAGGGATGCACTCCATCGGAGGCGACTCATACCAACCAACCAATAAAATTTACGTAGATTCCTACAACTAAATCCAATGTTCTATCCCAACTTGACCGATATGACCTAGCGATGTTCATTTCGCCATTTCTGTTGGACACACACACACACACACACACACACATATATATATATATATATATATATATATATATATATATATATATATATATATATATATATATATATATATATATATATATATATATATATATATATATATATATATATATATATATATATATATGTGTGTGTGTGTGTGTGTGTGTATGTGTGTGTATATATGTGTGTGTGTCTGTGTAAATCTCCACCAGTAAGCAATGTAACGTAACTAATATGCATACATAACATGAAGCCAAGTGTTATAAGGCAATTGACCAATAGTCATGTTCATATTTCCAACAAACTGGTTCAATATATGTTTAACCATTGACCTTTATTCTTATCCATACATTTAGCATGCTCATTGAAACCTGGTTAATAAAAACATTATGTTGACTCGGACCTTATTCCAGTGTTGTCTTCAAATCCCAACATCATTGATATTGGAATTATTTTAAATAAAATTCAGAAAAAGAGAAAAATAATTTCATAGTGCTCTTCTTAACTCTAGGTTTTCTTACAACAAAAACAACAATATTGATATATCTATAAATTGCATAGGATAAAAATATAACAATGGAGGAATAAATGGTAGTTCGGAGTTTCTGTCTAACCGCCATATTTTGAGTAGTGCGGGTTTTAGTAATAAACAAAGAAACTTTGGTCATTTAAAAAAGAAAAGATTATCCGTTTCAAATCGAAGCCATGTAGAAGGAAAATACTGGTTAAGAGCCAACAATCGGAATAGCAACCAGGTAACTTTTTTCAAATCTAGTCAAAGAAAGAATTACTTATCTTCATAACAAAATCTACAAAGATTTATTATTTTATTCTGTCAAATCAATTACTTCAATTTTCTAAATAAAATATAAACCCACCGTTGTAATTCGTTTTAAAAATATGCAGTGTATATGCCTTCCGATTGGGTTGTTACAGAATTAAACACACTTGGGAGTGATCACATGGTTTTGTTCTGACCAATCTAATTCTTCCTTATATTAATCAGCTGATGCTACAGCAATTGTTGAATTTTGATTGGCCAATAAATGAGATGACGTCGGTGATAAATAAACACTTTTTACTATAACAATCTAAATATTGGAAAGGAATGTTTGATAGGTTACAAACCTCTTTTTATTCTGGAGAAAGCAATCTCGAATTGTTGAGGATATTTTCTGCAGCAGTACACAATCGTCACCAAAACGCAGATCAGGACAACAACTGCAATGGACACTGAAAATAAAACAGACAAAATTTGGCAAAAACTTCCAGTTAAAACACCGCTGATACTGCAGAATAAAAATAAGATGAAACATCAATGTTAGTTCTTTGATTCTTATATAGTTCCAAATATTAGGATAATATTCTGAATGAAATTATTTTTATATAGAAAGGAGATGACTGGGTGGTAATCGACTCTGTCTATTGGGGTGTAGGCTATGTATCCTCTTTGTCAAACAAGATTAGCTCTACAGGCGTTATCACACATTGGTTCAAGCGTTGCGCAAATAAGATTGGCCATAGGCCCACTGAAATTTGGAATAAGCAAATTATTGACTGACATGATGGTGGAATTTGGAAATTTATTAGCTGAGTATACGAATTTGGCCTTGAAGGAAGATGGAATACTGGTAGGTGAAGGATAACCTGCCAAATCCGACAGGTTTTTAACTATTGTTACTTCTAGTCGCTGAGACCAGGAAAAAGTACATTTCTCTGAGGTGGTATTGAACTCAAATCGATATACTTTGTGTTTCCTGAAGAAAGCCAGATTCATCAAGTATAATACGTCAGTGCGTTAGTAACGTGATACCAACAAAAACTGGCATTGACATGTACTCTATATTTGATGAATCGGGCTTAATTTGGTTCGAAAGCGAAGGTTTCTGGTTGATGTTTTCAGAATAAATATAATAAATATATTGATAAGGGGGGGGGGGCTTTTTAAACCCACATTACGTGACTTGCACTTAATATTTTCGAAAAAGGTTTAACATTGGAAAGGGGTTTATTGTTTATACAACTCTTTCTTTCCATTATCATGCGACTGGATTTAAGCTGATACATTTCTGGCGTTTAATGACAAATTAGTACATGCTATTGATATTACCTTCATCATAAAGACATAAATTAATGCAATACACCCAAAATACCTCAATAGTTTCTCCATAGGACAAATATTTAAAAATAAAACAAAGACACAAAAACAAAGAAATTGAGAAACGAACAAATCCTATTTTTAAACGTAACTAAAATGCAGGCGTGGGATGTCTGATACGCAATTTTCAAAATATTATTGTATAGTATACAACTTACAGCAAATCGCCAAAAAATGAAACCCCATTGATGCTGAAAAATAGAAGAAAGCAGTTATAATCAATGTTATTATCAGTAAAAAGAACAACTATTGACAACAACTAATGACACGAAGCGGAACAGCAACAGTAATAAAAAGAATAAGGAAAAGTTGGCAATAACACCTTTTCAATAACTGAAATGATAAATACAGGTACTGAACATTACATCTTTGTGTGTGTGTGTATGTGTGTGTGTGTGTGTGTGTGTGTGTGTGTGTGTGTGTGTGTGTGTGTGTGTGTGTGTGTGAAGAAATATTCACTCATAAAGTGAAAACATTCTAATAACTAGTTAGCGAAACATTTCCCTTTTATATTATGTTTCGTACATAGAAAGTAAAACGTATCAGTTGGATAAAAAAAATTATCCATACAACTTTAATCGCCACAATATACGACTTACTATAATGTGCCTGCAAAGGTCCCTCCGTCGATTCTGAAAAGTAGAAGATAATAATAATAATAATAATAATAATAATAATAATAATAATAATAATAATAATAATAATAATAATAATAATATTGATAATAATAATGATAATAATAATAATAATAATAATAATAATAATAATAATAATAATAATAATAATAATAATAATAATAATAATAATTATTATTATTATTATTATTATTATTATTATTATTATTATTATTATCCTTATTATTAGCAACTACAACTATTAGCAGCAACAATATCAACAACAGTCATACAAAGAAAACGTTAACAATATATCCATTTCAGTGATTTGAAATTATGAAATACAGGTAAATAATAAAAACCATTACATCTTTAAATCAAATTCACACGCACGTGTGTGTCTGTGTGGGAGGAAAAATTCACTCGTGAAGTGAAAATACTTCCATTTATATAACTGGACACAACAATATATATATAAAATTCAAGTTTTTATTTCTATAATTAGGCCACTTATGCCTTCTTCTTTTTCAAGTTCCTTTCTCTCTCTCTCTCTCTCTCTCTCTCTCTCTCTCTCTCTCTCTCTCTCTCTCTCTCTCTCTCTCTCTCTCTCTCTCTCTCTCTCTCTCTCTCTCTCTCTCTCTCTCTCTCAGTAAACGTACCAGTTTCGTTATCATCCTCATTGTATTTATCAGTACATACATTTTAAATCTGGATTTATGCACTTGTTTTGTTCATTCTGTATTGTTACTTGGGAATTTAACAGTAGAATAGCTCTATATGAAAAATATAGACAAAATGATGCCAACTACACCTCACGTAGTCATAATACTGAAAGGCAGACATGCTATCAGATATATTCACCAACTGCTTGTGTGTGTGTGTGTGTGTGTGTGTGTGTGTGTGTGTGTGTGAGAGAGAGAGAGAGAGAGAGAGAGAGAGAGAGAGAGAGAGAGAGAGAGGGAGACTGATACCAAGTTCATTAATACAGGTGGTCTCTGTCAATGGTGGATCGAACTTGCGACTTTCATTGCAATAAATGTTTCCCTCTCCCACTTTCTTGTATCCGGAATCGCAATGTAGTTGGCAGGTCTTATACACAGGAACTTTCTCTGGATTTTCGGGCTCTTCGCATTTCCAAAAACCTCCCACTGGGTTTTGAGGCAGAGCACATGCTGCAAAAAAAGAAAAAATGTTTCTTGTTTGTTTTTTCAGCAACTTCAGCCTTATACCTAGTTATTCTCATTATTAAAATAGCACAGTCATTTTTCAATTATATAACGGTAGAGATAGTTTACACAAACTAAGAAATAGAAATACCTAGATAAGTATGAAAATATAAACCTGATATATGATAAATAAGTAAGTATGCTTATCTATTAATAAATCATTGAAAAGTAAATGAACTGAAACCTGTTCTTAACCATAGATCAAGATATAAGGTAATTTTACCTATTTCCATGTCAACTACATGTATCCAGATATAAAAAGGTTTTGTTGGGTGCTGCTGCACATAAATTCATTTCCCCGATATTTTTTAATGGCAACGGATCATGACTACATGACGTGACGGCTTTTAAGTTACAATAATTGACAGGCAACCTTTGACTACTAGATACCTTCTCATTTAAAGTATTATGACTCACAAATGTTCTCTGCGCAATGGTACCCTTTGTAAAATTGTTTGGGTTTATAATCTAGTTTTAATGTTTAAATCAAAGGTCTTCCAATGTTTGTTTCCTTTCCCATTCAATATGTGTTCCATCTCATACTATCTTACACTAATATCAAAATAATTTGTCAGAGCGATTTGCTCAAACCTGTTCACCTTTAGAATAAACAGAGATAAATGGAGCGGAACACTCGAGACCTTGATCTCTGCGTGACAAATTTTGCTTTCTAGCTTTTGGTAGTTTCAAGTTTACCGGAGCATCGACGAGAGAATGTTACACTGGGACTGATCGAGTCATCCAAATCAAGTCAGTTATTAATGTTATCTAAGTTTTACGTCACAGTTGGGTCAATACTTGCATGGTATTTCTCCTTCGTGGCAGACGGGATACCGCTGATTCGTTATTTCTTCCTGGTCTAGCTTGTCTTTAAAAGGGCTGTTTTTAATCACACAACTCCCCACCAGGTATTTTCTGTTCACGTCTTCGCTTTCAAAGAGCATGGGTATTTTGGGACAGTACCGACAATACCAGCCACTTTCCTGACTTTCGGAGTCGTACATACTGTAACAAAAACGAACATATATATATATATATATATATATATATATATATATATATATATATATATATATATATATATATATATATATATATATATTCACACACACACTAACACCTGTTGAATATAGTTCATAGCGTATTTGTGTTTCAATATCATTACGGTGTAGTTGTCATAATTTTAACTGTACCTTTCATAGCTATTTCTATGGCTAATTTACCAACGAGCAACAAAGAATGAGCAAAATAATTATATAGCTGAATAATTAAAATGTAAACACTGAACACTGGTAAAAGGCAGAGAGAGAGAGAGAGAGAGAGAGAGAGAGAGAGAGAGAGAGAGAGAGAGAGAGAGAGAGAGACTTACTATCTGCCAGTCTCTCCCTTTCTTAGATTGTACTTGTTAGCATTCGACAGTGAAACATTGGCAAAAAGGGTCAGGAAACAACACTGCAAAACAGATGAGTAGATAATTATTAGATAAAAACTATTTCCACATATGCACACCCCATATATACATGTACACATACACAATGCGTATTTGTGTTTCAGTTTCATATGTGTATACGCGTGAACAAATTCAGTGTTTAGAATTATCCATATTTAGATGTTTGGTTGTAAGTGTGAGAGTTGGTTGATGAGTGGTGGAGTGCATAGGTTAGTATGTACACTTGAGTTGAGTATGTGATTTCTTTAAGAGGATCTTTAGTATTCAATGCGGTTTGCGCTCAAATCTTGTAATATTAGATTTTCACCGATCACGCATCGCAAACATCTAACATTTTCGTTCCTCCTTAGCTCAGTCTATTGTGTGAGAGAGAGAGAGAGAGAGAGAGAGAGAGAGAGAGAGAGAGAGAGAGAGAGAGAGAGAGAGAGAGAGAGAGAGAGAGAGAGAGACTCAATGCTGTCAACGTTTCTCTATCGAGCTATGGAAATGAAATATATTACTTTGAACTGTTTCTGTCCGCATTTCAAGGCGAGTAATCACGTCAGGTTTATAACTAGTTTTACAAACTTCAATCTAACGATGGAAATAAATGACTAGAGATATTAAGCAAACTAAACAGATCTTGTAAAATATTAGTAAGGTTCAACATTTTATAATAAAAAGTAAGCTATTATGTTGAAGAGAAGCAACAATGAATAGGATATATTGGGTTTACAGTGTCTCGTTTTTTGGTGAAAAATTACTAACAAATTTAGAAACTGACTATACGCGGGGGAATTTCTTAAGAATCTCCTTCTAGCGATATTTTGACATTTCGGATAGCAGACAATTTTGTACCTGCGGGACAACAACTTGCAAAAGGGGAAACCTGGATAATAATGAAGCATTGTTTTAAGGTAAATATTTCCATCTTTTATATAATGTATTTTTTGTATAATTCTAAAAGATACAAAGTAAATAGGAATTTCTGGGTTACAAGTTCAAAAAGATCATTAGCAGATCTTCATATTGACATTTATAAATCATATTTTCATATACCTTTAGGACAGAAATATGGGACATTTTATATACTTTATAAATATCGCCTCATTAATTAAAGGACGATAGTTCCTTTTTATACAAACTGGATATTCGACCAAACACAACATGTGATCCAATTTTACAAGAATGTCGTATCCTTGCATACAATTACCCGACACGCCGAATTGTCTGACATGATGCTGGGTGGGTGTGTGTGTGTGTGTATATATATATATATATATATATATATATATATATATATATATATATATATATATATATATATATATATATATATATATATATATATATATATATATATATATATATATATAAAACTTACCACAACTAAACCTCCCGTTTTCAAAGACTTCACAGCCATTTTTTTTATTACATCTGGATTCACTAAATAGCATTCATGTCACCTGAAAATAAATCGCAACAATGTTTCAGTGACTGAGAATATATATGAGACCACATAACAATCAATAGAATAGTACCTGCACAAATTTGTCATGAGTTTCTCGCCTTGCATATCCTTTCGCAGATCTTATATTCTGAAATAACGGAAGGACTTATTTCTTTCACGACATGTTTTGGTTTTGACTGTATTCTTTTTATTTAAATCATCGCACTGCAACTCAGTATATCATGCAAGTATAAGAATTCCAAAAAGCGTGTTTACTGCTTAGCATAGAATTCATACTACAATTAGATTATATAATGCACATTTAAATCAAATACAAGGAAATTTGTTGCTCTTGATTAAAGCCATTTTTCCACCTATAGTAGGCTTTACATTGCGGACGGTATAACTTGTAAAGGAAGAACTAGAGGTAAAGCACGGTAAGACCCGCCTACCCATGAGAAGCTACTGCCAGTTTTCTTACATACACACATTCGCAGAGACATGGATTCGAACCACGCAGAGGTGAGGTGGCAGTGATCGGTATAGACAAGCGTTACATACCACTCGGACACCAGGGGCCTCTGCAGTAAAAGTATTGTGACGACGATTATTGTCTCGTGAATGTTTAAACGTTTCCTGCCGTCAAAAGAAACCAAGTGCCAAAACTTGTTGTCAATGAGTGCCGTATTTAAAGTGGATTCACCTCATAACAGCGTATGCCCAGGTCTGAGGTTTTTTCTTCCCCCCTCCCAACAACAACAAATATATAATGATTTTAAAATCTTAGGAATATATAGTTTTATTTCAATCCTTTCTAACACCTGTATTTCTGACAAAAGTCCACGAACTGGTAGAAACATCTTAAGAAAGTCAACCACAATCCTTAGTGGAAATAAAAATTTAAAAATTGAACGGTCCATAGATTTTCAGTCGCATGAAATTGTGAGTAAACCGAAAGCGCAGATCAGGCATCTGGACTTTCATACCGATTTTTAACTGTACCCGTACGATGTAAATGTAAAAGGATAAAACCAAGTCGCGGGCTGTAGCTTACACATACCTAGGAAAGATCTGCACGAGCAAGAGCGAAATGGTAGATCGGTTGCTAAGGAGTTCTCTGTTGATTGTGTCTTATATATAGACAAACAAATGTATTTCACAAAAATACTAAATGTGTGACGATTAATGAAGATAACTGAAGATTGCACGGACAAATCAGATGTTCGATTATAATTATAGATTACTGCATTTGTATGGGGAAAATATGAACGAGCACGACCTTGGGAGTGCAGTATATCCTACTGACAAAACGAGTTCATATTTTCCCATACAAACGCAGTAACCTTTTTATTATATGCTCATTTCTTATTCTTCCCAATGCTTAAATATATAAACAAAAATACACTGCAAGAAACAAAGGAACTAAATGTATGCCGTATTCCAAGCTAAATACATAAGCGTCGATGAATCATTACACAACATTATTAATTAGCGCATAACCGACTCCTCCTTCCCCCACCCCCTCCAAACACTTAAGCTGATCCAATCCTGAGCAGGATGATGATAGGGATGTGATCACTTAAACGCTAAAGTTCTTTTTTGGCTACATAGGCATAACAGAAAACGTTCAAAATACATTTCACTCAGAAATGCATCTATGAATATATGTAAACATAAAAAGGTTCGATTAAAGGAAATGCAAATGAATCGATTAATTTTTATGAAGTATTTAGATTTAAAGTGTCAAACACATTTTAGTATTCTTTAAATGTTGAAACCGGTAAATTGGCAAATAAGATGTTATCAGTGGTTGAAGATGAAGAAGTTTTAATATACCTGTAGACTTATCGAATGTCATACAAAGTATACGAAACATGTTAGAACAAGAAAAATGGATTTGTTTGGTTAGATGGGTGACATGGCGAGATAAGTATATAATGAAACGATTAAACAAACCACGCTTAGTTTCAACAAAATATTGCCTACAGCTTACCAAAAGCAGGAGAGGGGGTATTAGATTACCAATTTTTATGAAATGTTTATTAAATAAATCAGAAAATTGTCATTGAAGTTAATTTATAAATATACTAACAAATAATTTCTTTGGGCATTAAACGATAGATTATTTAACTGGCCTAAAGATATCGATGTTATAGATGAATTACAAGCAGGATTTCATCAACTACACGGTGTTATATATATATATATATATATATATATATATATATATATATATATATATATATCTATATATATATATATATATATTGCAAGCAGGATTTCATCAGGTACTCTATAGTGCTGATATCAAGTTTGCGTTCCAGTCTGTGATCAGAAAGTATCTTAGAAAAAA
This sequence comes from Potamilus streckersoni, assembly GCA_016746295.1. Taxonomy (NCBI): domain Eukaryota; kingdom Metazoa; phylum Mollusca; class Bivalvia; order Unionida; family Unionidae; genus Potamilus; species Potamilus streckersoni. Next base: position 394,277 of record JAEAOA010001723.1, on the reverse strand, counting down.
AGTTAGGAGGGTTTTTTTGTCTGTGTAGATTTTGAAAAAGCGTTTAATCATGATGACTTAAATCGCTGTCCAAACGTTTAATCAAGAATGGGGTGGATTGATAACTTTGTTAAGCATATTTAATTTCTATGCGAAGTAGCCTATGTTTATATATCAATGTATGCAAGAAATATACACCTTGTTTTTCCAGTGTCAATCAAACTGGTCATATTTTTTTTTACCTGAAATAATTATAACTATGCAGATAAATTTCAGAGGACTAAATTCCACGCTGGATGTTATAGAGTAATTTTTTCATAAAGATAATTTTGGTCAGAAATGGGGACTTCGTTCTATGAAACAAAAAGTGGTTGGGAGTTGGTTGGTTGTAAAAATGTAAAAATTGTATCTTTTTATAAATATGATTGATGTCTTTTCACTTTAATACTCTGCTTGACAAAGCGAAATAAAATGTTACCAATATATGCATACAAAACTGTTAATTTATTAAGCTACAAGGAAAAGTTGGTAATTTTCCGACCACTGAGCCTTTTAAATTATTTGGAAATATGGTTGAAACAGTTTTATTGCATGGTGCAGAAATAAGAGGGTATGAATAATATTCGGAAAATTGATTGTGTACAAAATTCTAAAACTTCCGCAAAAAAATCCTTTGTTATGGGTCACCCGAGAATGTGAACGATACCCTATCTCTGTATGAAATACTTATTAAGGTGTGTAAATATTGGATTAAATTGATAAGAATGGATTCTGCCCAATATCAAGTTCAATCTTATGTCATATTAAGCAAAATAGTGGATGTAAAGAGGTCAAGTTGGATGTGCAATATCAAGGGTTTAGTTTTGAGATATTTACTGGATATGCTTGGCACGCGCATGATTTTCAAAATATTAAACTCTTCTTGATTTCGTTTCAGCAACGGATAAAAAATAAAATGGTTAAGGCCGGTATTGGACTCGACTGAGGCTTTTAATTATCCAAATGATAAGTTCCAGACAGACATGACATTTTACCTTTCTGTAGAATTATACAAAAGTTACAGCCAAGTATTTTTTCTGTCAATGATTTGATGGCATAAAGAGGGAGACATAATTCCAATTCATCAACGATTATGTTGTCTATAATGTAAGAATTATTCATCGAAGATGAATATATCATGGAGATGTCAATTTTATTCAAAGATAAGAAGAAACTACTAACAAGTACATTGTGCAGGGAGTCCTTGTATTGGTACATTTTATTCTTTTAAGCAAATTAGACTAAAATCATATCAATGGTAACAAGTCGGTCTTTATCTATACTACAGTTGAGTGAAAATAAAAATCTCAATAGATTTCTGGTAGATATCCCTCTATCAATATGCTATTGCCTAACAATGGCGTAGCATCAAATTTTTACTCTTCTGGCCGTTGTGTGAAATGATGTATTCTGGGTCGTTGACCTAGAGTTACCCAATAAATTTTTGGCTTGTCTTGACCAATTTGATAGTTTTCACCTGCGATTTTCGTCAGTGCAAGTCTGAATATTTAACGGAAGTGAAGATAAACACAGAAATGGTAAAGCTATAATCGTATGCTGTCATGCGTTCACTTTATTTAAATGTTTTAATGCATTTATTTAAGAGATATATTTTTGCTTTTTGCATGACTTTACAGATCACACGATTTATACATATTAAAATGGGAAACAAACTACTAAAACCTACTAACTAAAAAAACTACATTGTCTTGCCTTTGTAAATCTCAGGGCTTTTACTCAATTGTCCAAATTTAGCCTA